>JAWNPB010000148.1:20177500-20190000 GCA_035045355.1 Drosophila lacicola | reverse complement strand
TGCCTGGGTCGCAGTTTCGGTGCACGCTTCGAACCGGCTTCCTGCCTTTAAGTTCGACCTGTGCGCCTGGTTTTCGACATACAACAGCCCAGATTCAGTTGTTTTTATGTAGAATTACTTGTCATATTGAAAACTAATCTCTTGATCATTGATCTCACAATTGGCAGCTGACAAATTTAGTTAGTTTAGTTTGGTTGTGATCCAAGCTATTTATGTTGCTGCTGAGACTCTCTGAGCTTTTTTTACACTCAACTAAACCATATTAAATGGATAGTTTTTTATAAACAAATCGGATCTCAAGATACGATCAGAAAAAGAAAACAAACTTATATTAAAGATGTTTTTTTTTAGACACAGTTTTCGAGGGCAAATCTAGAGATAAAAATCTGTGAACAATGGATCTATATTTGGTATACTCATATCTATTATATCTAACTGACAATAATTATATTATATAGTATATTAAATTATGATCATTTTTCCAAATTAAAGTGGTCTTTGGCTTATTATAATATTTTTCATATTTTTCACGCGGTATTTAATCGTATAAATTTCTACAATATATTCCATTAAATTATCATCCATTCTTTTCAATTTTATAATGTTAAAAGTGAGCATATTATTTCAAGTATATTCCATTAGGTATATTATAAATAGAACTTTTTGCATTTTATTTTTCCCATTTTTTTTCCCTATATTAAAGGGTATCTAGGCTTTGTATTGCCATTGCGAGCTTTTTCCAGTTGTTTTGCCATTGTCGGATTGGTTTTTTAAGGGGTGTGTGTGGGGGGGGGGGGGGTGGGGGTCTGCCCACATACCAAATGGGGTCAGCTAGACAAATGGAAGCTATGCTACAATTAGAATTGTCGCCTGTACGCATGGACAAAATACATAAGTTTAGTAATAGCAACAATAAAAAAATGTTGCAAATTGCAATTGTTGTTCACACTTGTTGCACAGAAATAAAAAAAAAAAAACAAAAATTATAGCTGTTGCAGTCGCACATATGTGTCTGAGGTCGTTTTTTTTTTGTTTTTTGGCTTGCCCAGACTTGGGCTGCCGCCCAATCCGCCCGCCCGGCCCCGGCTGCCCGCCAACAACTCTTAAAGCGCACCTCGTTTTGTCCGCGCTGGCCGCCCTTTGGTTCATTTGATTTATTTGCGCGCTTCGCTTGTGTTCATGCATTTTAATGTACTTTTGTCAAATCGTATTTATTTAATTGTCCAAACGTTTTTGCCGGGGAAACTCGATTTGCTTTTGGGTAACTTGCCGTGGCTCCTATGATCTATGGTCGTGTGGGCGACCTTCGATTATTTTATGCCCGATCGAAAGTTTGAAATTTGTTGTCAAATGTTTGCACATCTAATTAGGCAAAAGTATTTGCCGAGGGCCAGTTTCTTTTATGAGCATAATGAGGCCTGCCATATTGGCATAGCTAATAGTATGAGCCCTGACTACTTAATGCTATTCGTTCGATGTTGTGATTCGTCATCTTAAATCTGGATGAAAGCAGTTATTTACGTTCTATATTGACGATATCGCCGCTTTTTCTATTTGCCGATTACTCATGCCTGATTTATCGGTGCAGTCTCCTGATATCGATAAACGATTTCTGTGCAAATGCACATCTGTTGGTTTTGTTCTTAACTCAATAACGTAACAGCATGGAAAACCTTAACCAATTTATCTGGAAAGCAATTCAAATCTAGCTCAAGATCACAATTCCGTGTCAGAAAAGGAACGGTACATTCGCGTGTGTAAAGATTTAAATAAATTAACATGAATAAAGTATTCAATCAACGTATTAGTGGTAATCAAAAAGGTGACACAATAAATACAAATAAAGATTTACAAAGCAATTGAATAATCAAAAAAAAAAACAGAAAACCCCCTTATATATATATATATGTACATCAAAGTACACTGGCAGAAAATAGGCGAATAATGCTAAATTTGAACAATCTATAAATATGCCTCAATGCTATAAATAAAAACAGTATATGGCAAAAAATAATAACAATAAACATCAATGATTTTTTTTTGGGCTCAGTTTTATTGTTATTGGTGAAGTGATTTATTTGCCGGGATTTAACAAATATTTTTCAATTATTTGAAAAGTCATAAAATGTGTAAGTTTTTAAATCAATTATTTGTGAGAATTAATGAAAAACAAGCTGCTCAATGAAGTTTTCATAAGGGGAAATTCACCCTTTTCGCTGAAGAGTGGAAGTGTAAATAATTTTCAATGCTTTCCAGTACACCAGAGTGAATATGTGTTTTGTCGGAAAATGGATGGAAAACCGTAGATTGCAACTTTTAACTCGAAGCCCTCTAAGCCCATGTTCAAATATCTATGCAAAAGCATTTGAAAACGTCAAATTCACTTCACTGAGTGGAAGTAGGGTGAAATAGAATGAAAACTTTCCCACGACTGCCAAATGCTTGGAAAAGAAAGAAAATACTTGAGCCGGAGCAAGATACATATATAAAAAGAGATCTTAAGCTGAGTCTGTGAAACGAATCTAAATAAATGTTGCACTTGCAGTCAGTGGCTTCAACTAGGAAGCGGTGCAGCTTTCGGTTGCAACTCCAGCAGCGCAATTGACAGGGCGAACAAAGACAGAGATCGAGAGACAAAGATCTTGCATTGATCTGAGAGATTTGCGTGCCAGCATCGCATTTTGACACATTCGCAATTCGTGACAGTGCAAATTGAGCGAGCCCAAAGTTCAGGGCCATTTGGCAAATACACACATTATAGTCCACATGCGGCAGCATTATACATAAATATATATACATATATATAAATGAGCGTGTGTGTGTAGATATGGTGGACAGATAGACGGGGACACACACAGATACAGATACAGATACAGATACAGATACAGATACGGATACAGATACAGCGGCTTATTAGCTGACGGCGTCGCTGGCAATAGCCATAGACTCTATGTGTTATATTTAGAGAATGCCTTAGATTGTTGTACTCAAATGTTGATTAAGTTGTCAGCAATCAGCGTCGCGACCGGCCAATGCCGATATGATGATACCCGAAAGCCACCGGAGATGCCGTTTAGCTGTAACAACTAGTACATACTTATTACTGTTGATTTAACTCTTGATATGGCTATTGTTGTTGCTGCTGCTGTTCCAAGTAGCTGCTGCTGGGATGCAGCTGGCACGGCAGCTATGGCTATTAAGTGCCTGCCATTCAAAAGTGTATCCGAGATTTGAGCTAACAATTGACACTCAAGTTGCTGTCACTCGGCTGTATAATGACTTCGACCAAACACAAGCACACACACACACACACAGCTTGATAAAGGCAGATTGGATGCTCGAAACAAATGGCCCGCCGCTGGCCAGCGCAGATTGATAGTAAAACAGTTGTCCCTCAGCTTGACAAACATACATGTTGCTGTCGTGCCACAGCAGCGGCAGCGGCAGCAGCAGCTTATCACTGGAACATTGCCGGCAATAGACCAAGTGGCGGCAACGGCTCGTTTAGATAGCAACACAGACGGCAGCTGCAGCAGCAACTGCAACAAGAGCTGCCACAACAGCAGCAGCAGCAGCAGCAGCAGCAGCAACAGATAAACCGCATAAAATGACGCTGTGTCAAATTAGCAATAGAAAGATCAAGTCAACTGCTGGGCATATGAACTTATCATTTTTCTTGTTTTACTCAATGAAAGACATCATGCAACTTATAGGAAATGCTATCTGCATACATATAAATACACTTACATATATACATATAGAGTACTTGTAAGTACGCACAGTTGACAGCAGACAAACTTGTTTGAGTCGAAGGCCAAACGACAATCTTAAGAGTACTTAGTTCATAGAGGATATCTTTACTTGGAAGCGTCTCTTGTTCCCCATGAATTCTATCGAAATTCTAACAAAAGCTGATTCGACTGTCAACTGGGGATTACCCATATCGAGTTTCCTGATAAATAGCATGGGATTTATTTGACTGACTGCTTTAAATACGCTGTGTATTGCTGTTGAAAGAAAAGTTATGCCTAAATTGCTAAGAGTACTGGATTATTTATATGGAGTAGCTAAAAAAGTTTCCATATTTACCCAAACTGCTAAGAAAACTAAATAAATTAAAGTAAAAAGTAACAGAAAAATAATAATAACGATCTTCAATAGAAAAGCGCCAACAAAATTAATACTAATATCAATTTCAACAATATAGTAACATAAACTTGAAATACCGTTACCAAAAATTACCGTTTACATTACAAATACATCAAACTGTAATCTAATAAGGCAGAAAAGTTAACATAGCTCAAGCATCTGTTAAGTTAACAGGTGTTAATCTGAGCTCTTCTCGCATTAGACGAATTTTTGCTATTAATTGGAAAATCCTTAAAAGTTGTATATTTTATGTTATGTTACTTCTCCCCCCGCTAGCCTGTTATTTGCATGTATTGTGTATATTTTAATATTCTCATATTTTCATCATATGTATTTTCATTTAGCAGACAAATTGAAATGCATCTTAAGAATCTCAACAAGTGTTCGTCTGGCATCTACCGTTTGGCGTTTTAGCGGCGTTTTTCTTTTCTCATTCGCCTTATTGTTTTTTTTTTTTTGGCGTCTGGCATTTATTTAATTTTCATATTCGTTTTTATTTTGAACATTGCTTTTGTTTCATTCTTCTTGCTGGTTATTTATTTATTGGCAGCAGCAGCAGCAGGCGAAAGAGGACAACAACAACAACAGCTGAAATGAAGCAAATGGAACTGAAACAAAATTTTGTTGCCTGTTGCTTTACTCCCTGCGCGGCCAGGGCGGGGGGGCGGGGCAGGCGAATACCAGATGGGTTGCCCTCATGGGCAATGGGCATTTTTTGATTTTTTTTACTTGGACTTGGACTTGTTGCCGTTTATTGTTGTTGCTGCTGTTGTTGTTGTTGTTGTTGCCCGCCAACGTTTGTCGCTATTCGTGTTGGACGTGTGTGTCTGTCTGCGTTTTAGGTGGGCGAACCTGGCGTCTAGTTGAATGCCGCTGCCAATGCCGGGCCCAGCACACAGCTTGGCAACATAATCGCATCGCACGCACAACGGCAACAAACATTTGCATTCGCTTTACGAAACGCACACGCACAAAAAACAAAAAACAACAAACAAAAAAAATAAATAAATTATAATAATATGCTATACATAAGTATATACTATATATAGAAACATATGTGTGTGTGTGTGTGTGTGTGTGTGTGTATATAAATTAATGTCGTATGTGTTGTCACCTCTTGCAAAAGATTCGTTCTTTTTTTGCACTGGAAAATGAACAAAAAAAAAACGCGCGCGTTTTCGAAACGCACTGAAAACGCGTCAAGTTTTTCGTATTTCTTTAACTGTGCTTTCCTCGCAGTTATTGTTTTTACTCGATACGCGCCGCTGCCGACGCTATATAATTGTCTATATAGATGTGTTAGATGCGCTGATAAATCTCAATTATATTTTATTATTTTTTGTCCGATATTCTATAAGTTTTGAATGCTATTTATATTTTTTAGTCGCGTGTCTCGTCGCAGCGCTGGCTGCTGGTCAACTGAATTAAGAACGGGACGCGTTGCGGCCGCGTCTGCGGCGACGGCAGCGTCGACGCTCGACACCGACGGCGGCGGCGGCATTCACAGCGACTCGTCAGGCCGAGGCACTTCGTCAGAGCGGTTGCTCTTGTTGTTGTTGTTGTTGTTGTTACAGCGCAAATTGCTGCTGCTGCTGCTCTTGCTGTTGTTGTTGTTGTTGTTGTTTGGGTTGTAGTTGTTGCTGTCGTGCGGAAATCACAAAAATTAGGCGGCCCCAATGGACATAGGCCGTGATTGTCACACGGAGCCGAGTCGCATCGAACCCAACCGAACTGCGGCTGTGAGCCGTGCCGTGCCATGGGCGTGGGGTGTCGTGGAGGACTGGGGGGGGGTTGCTTTGGTGCGTGTGTATTGTAGTCAAGGGGCGGCTAAACTGAGCTGCGCCACCCACCCGGCCATTAAAAGCAATTTGTTGACAGTGACACACAAAAATGGATACATAGAGTGAAGCGACAAGTTGATAAACTGAAAAGAAAGAAGAAGAAAAACCAGGCCCAGTCCCCGACCCTGTCCCTGTCCCAGGCCCAGGCCCAGGCCAACAGATTTTCCATTACATCATCATATTATTTCCAAGCTATGGAGAACTTTACGATTCGCGTGCTTCCAAAAACGAAGTAAAACTCATAAATTTAGAATTGCGATTCTAGTTAATTATAAATCGATTTGTTATCCGGTTGTCATAGGCATTTCAAGTATTTTAATTACTTTTTAGAAATCTGAAAGCTATCCGATATGTACAACTATAGAAACTCATTCACATTCGGAATAAGAGCAAGTGTTGATTACACTTTTCAATATAATTATAAATATTATAAAGAAATTGAAGGAAACTCTATTAATTTCATTAAATCGAACAATATGTAAATTGGTTTATTAAACATTATCAGAGTTGCTGAAGAAACTAAAATATGTTAAAGAGAACATTTTTCAAACGAAAAACCTATTAATTGCAACTTTTTTTTTTTACGTATTCATATATGTATGTGCGTGTGTGTATATATATGTATATGTTTGTATGTTCCTTTATAGCAAACGCAGAGTAAGTTTATTATTATTAAATAATGCTCTTCTCTGCGATTCTCATAAGTGCAAATAAGGCCTTCAGGTTTTCCTGCTTTGATTGGGGGTTATCTAAAAATCTCTGTCTTTGCCCATGTCTGTGTGTATGTGCATATGTATGGAGCATGTATGTATGTAGTATATATTTGTAAAAGTACATATATATATATTACTAGATGCTAAGAGAACTTCGTCTTGGACACAAGGCTATCTTCGAGTGCTTTTATATACATGAGTGAATTCGAGTAGTACAGGGTATCTGCTGGTCCAGCGCTATCCTCCCCGATGCCACACCCCCTGCCCGCCCTTAGTCAACCAACTGCAACGCACCTATTTAATTTTCTTTTTATTTTTAGCATTGCATTTTATTGTTGCCATTTCAAAGGCAACACAAATATGAATTAGCAATTCGTTTGTACAAAACACGGACAATAAACCGTAACAGACGCAAATTGCCTCAAATAGGTATATTTACGTCTAAAAGATATAAAAGATATATGTATATATATTTAAGCAGAAACCAAAGATCACCCTATTTTGGCATAGTTTAAGTGCAGCCACTCAAAACGATTTCAAAATTAAATCAGAAATTTGCGCTCTCGCCTTTATCGCCGCAACAGTTGAAATGCAGATCTCGAAGCTGACTTTGTGTCTCTATCTGTGTGTGTGGTCGTGTGTGTGTGTGTGTGTGTGTGCTGCGAGCGTGACCAACGACGTTGGCGTTCCATAAGCAGCCGCGCCACATTCTGCGTCCGGCGGCAGCAGCTCATCCACAGCTGGTGGGCGTCCACGAATTTCCGCCGCATCTCCGGGCAGTGCCAGAGGCCAATGATAAGACAAAGCCTGGAGCGACGCATGGAGGCATGTCGCTGGCGTGCGAGCATCGAAATGTGTGTCAACAAATTGCACAAATTATCAACTGGACGCAACTAGCACAACGCAACCGGAGAGCACCACATGGAGAGATGCGTCGAGCTGTGTGCACTTGCAGCCAACTCGGGCAAGGTGGAAGCTGCGTGGGTGGTTCGGGGTCAAACCAACACACGCACACACACGCACACACACTGCCTGCTAATAACTGTGATTTGACACTCATTTAATCTGTCCGTCTGTCCGTCTGTCCGTCCCTCAATGAAGATGCGCTACCGGTCACCATTTAAGGCGGCGACGCAGCGAATCGTTGTCAGCAAATCAATTAAATCACTTTGAATAGTCGCTCTTCGACTTGGAGCTTGGCTCATGTGCGTGGGCCGCTGGTGGGCAGCGTGATTTAATGCCAACAAGTCGACTAACAAATGCGCTGCCTTTAAAAAAAAAATTAAAAACAAAACATGACCCTGTGATTTGCGAAATGAATATATAGCTATGGTGCATGATGAATAGAATAACCAAATTAATATTTAAAAAACATAAATTAATTAAAATCCAGTCCTCTCAGATGAATTGTCTAAGTGACCCAGCCATTCAGACTAGTGTAAGGTATCTTAGTCTTAGTCTTAGTCTCAGTGTTAGTTTTAGCAGAAGGCCCAGTAGCCCGTGCTATTAAAAAGTTGGGTGGATAATTTATAGCTGCTAACAAAAATCAAATATCAAATAAAGAAGCGATTTTATGTGATAAATTACATAATTCGGCTTAAGAACTTATATAAACTTCAAGCTGCGTCTTCAATTCCTAATAAAGCATAAAGATTCCCATATCTATGAGCTCAGAAACTGGTTGAGAATTTCAATGAATGCTTAAAGCTTCAACTAAAGCTTATCTTAGAGCTAAAGCTAAAGTTAATCCAGCCGAAGCGTTAATATTCTTGATCAATTCTTGATTAACAGCCGAGTCACATCCATGAGAGCTTTTAGCTACGAATCTAGTATATAGCTTGTTGAAGTAAATTTTATTTATATGTATACTATATAAAATTGAACTTTAACAATTGGTTGTTGCCAATATGTCTATTTTTTAAATAAAAGCTTAAAAGTTATTTAAAAAATGAAACAAATTATAAAAGTGCAATTTTTAGACTAATAACAGTTAGAGTTTCAGTATTTAAGTAAGTTAAAGTAAGTTAAGATTGAAAGAGCTTTTTAGAATAAAGTAAGTTAAGATTGAAAGAACTTTCTAGTACAGAGACTAAGCAGCCCAATTGGATGCATAAGCGGAGCACAAAGTGTTCGTCGGGCAAAAGTACAGGGTATATATAGGGTATAACATATACATATATATATATGCTTAAATTGATAAGAAGAGACTTCACTTAACTCTTGTCCATATTAATGTACATATTATGTCATCTACATGCCACAGAGATATCTTATTTCTCGCCAGGCACAGTTGCACTTTATGGATATGCCCCGCACCACGCGTTTCTTTTGTGGGCGTGAATCGGACACATCGATCATGGCTGCAAATGCAACTGCAACAGAGCGCGCTGCTGCCCCTGCTGCTTGTTGCAAGCAATTCGATGACGTCATCAGCAACAGCGACAAACTGCATGTGCTGCTCCCAGTGTGTGTGTGTGCGTGTGTGTGTGTGTGTGTGGGTGCTGCCCTTGGCCGGCTAAGCATAGCTAGACCATAAAAGATTTGCCAGACAGGTTCAGACTGTTGCAAGTGGCAGCGGATCGAAGCGGGCGAACAGGCAATTGAACTTGTCGCTGAGCCAATTGAGCAACTGGAAGAGCAACAGCTCCATTGGGGCATTCAACAGTTTGGCCGACACTTGGGGGCACCATCAAAATTAATGACGGCTTATAAAACCGCGCCCCAAACACCCCCGGAACATCTGTCGGATACTGTTCCATGAGTATAGCATGAGTGTGTGTGTGTGCGTGAGTGTGTGCGTGAGTGTGTGCGTGAGTGTGTGTGCGTGAGTGTGTGTGTGTGTGTGTGTGTGTGTGCCGCACTTAGAATTCTCATTAATTAGTTGAGGAAACATTTTTTAAGTGCTCCACTTTGACGGGCTGCTGCTGTTGCGCTTTCATGTAGCCCGTTCCGCACCCAATTCCCGCCGCCAGCCGCCCGCTGCCCGCCGCCCGCTCTGCCATGCCCCGTTCATCATCCTGCAACTATTTTCAGTCGTGTCTGACACACTTTGGCAGCACTGAGGCATCCACACATTTGTTTACAATACGCGCATCTTCTGCTGAGCTGCTTCGAACACACGCACGCACATCCTCTCCACTCACACTTAAACCCGTCCCCCCCCCCCCCCACCACATTGCCACACCCACTGCCGTTGCCGCCCATTTGTTTGTCTTTGGGCACTTTGACGGATTACTATAGGCGGGGCATATCTATTGAGCGGCATTCTTGGCCATAAGTTGATTCTTTTCTTTGGACTGACAGCAAGTGGCAAAGAAACGGGAAGAGCAGCAAGGTTGCCCCCTGCCCCTTGCCCCTTGCCCCTTGGGGCATCCATTTGTTAATCAAATTATTTGTGTGCCTGGAACCTTGAAGTAATCTCCAATCTAATGTCTTCTGCTAAACTAAACATATCCATTCATTAGTTTATGTGCCCAAGCATCATTGTAAAGTGGCTGTGAATACTTTGGTTTAAATATCGATTGGCTGGCGAAACTTGGAATTGAACATAAAACAACATCAGTTGCAGAGTTCTGAACCATTGAAACAATTTTATTGAACAGCCAGCAATACCATATATCAAGCATTTCAGAAGTAGAGAAATTTATATTCCTGCGGTTGCTGAGAAATATATTTGACTAGCTCTTAATTTTAGTAGATATCTAAGTTCAAAATTGGAGATCTTTAGAATTCAGCGATCGATCTATCAGTTAAAAGTTGTTATCTTTAAAGGGGACCCCAATTTAAAATTCTCGCTGGTTCGATTTACGGTTTGAAACATCGCCCTGCCTTGAAGTTAGGTTCGTGAACTGGGACCCAGACTTTGGTTCAAGCCATGGATAGTCATATACATATATTTTCCAAATTTTAATGCAACAATCAAGTTTTCCATTAAAAATTGCCCGTTGTACTGAGAATATTGCGAGTTCATACAAAATATGGGCTAAAATTGATATCTACCCAAAATTGGCATCTACCACACATGGCTAGATATATCCAATTGTTGGGACCAAAGTTTTTTTATTTTTCATTTAAAAGTTTCTTTATTTGCATCGAGCACTTTGAATCTTTCGTTTTTTTTAAGATACTTTAATGTTTATTTTTTTACACTTTTGAGGAAAAAAATCTAAAAAATTTCATGAAATTTTTCTATGAATTTTGAATTTGGAATATGAAACATATACCATAGACTTTATTTCTTAAATCTTTATATATATATGTATATTATATAGTACAATATATGTATATACTATAAGTAAGCCGAGCTTCGAACCCAAGCCTGGATTCATAGATATGAACTAGCACGTTCACGAACCGAACTTCAAGGCTAGCCTTTGGGCTTGCATTCCCCCCGATGGTAATTTTCCCCTCATGCACTCGATCCATAGCAATATTTTCTCAAATGCCTCTAAATTACCGGGTAATAGCTAATGTTCAACCGAAGTTGACCTTTAAAATATGTTCGCCTGTGCGAAAGCAATTGAATGTGGTTCCGTTTGGATGCGTGAAAGAAGTACTTACGTTTGCAGTGTTGCAAGATTTGTGGCGGAGGCGCCAACGCCGCATGCCGTGGAATGCATTTGCCAGCAATTGCTGTTGTTGTTATTGTTTTTGTTATTGTTCTGCCACCGATTCGTTAAGTGCGCTGCAGTTGCAGTTGCAAATTCAATGAATCCGCAACAGCTGTGTGCACAGATTTCGCGCTAAATCTTGCAAATGTTTATGCCAAAACACGCAGAATTAAAAAAAAAAACAAAATAAAAATAACAAAAAATAACACAAAAGAACAACAACAGCCACACGCACACTCCAAAACAAGAAGAAGAAGAGGTAGAGACGCAGAGCAGAAAAAATGCTAAGCCGAAGATGAAGGGAACTGCGCGATATAATACGGTATCGGCTTGGTGTATGGCTGAGGCGGGCGAAGACGCGGGAGGGGGCGTAAGGTATGGCCAGTGCTTGGCTTCAATTACAGTTACAATTGCAGTTACAGTTACAGTTACAATTTAAGGTTTGTGGTTATGCGTATTCACAGCTCGGCGCACGACGTTCAATGTCTGACTGAATTTCCATTTCCGCTGAGGATGCTCCGAGACCACCAAACGTCAGCGGCAACGGCAACGGCAACGGCAGCGGCGGCGGCGGCGGCGGCAGCGGCAGCGCAGCTGCTGAAGCAGCAGCACCAGCGTCAGCCATGGCTACTCCCATCCACACACACACACACAAATATCCACCCACGTGGCTGAATGTCGTTCTTGTTGTTGTTGTTGTTGTGCTTGATATTGCTTAGCATAAACATACAAAAAAAAGAAGGAAATTAAATGCCGCTGCGCTCTGCTCATGTGTTGGCGTTTGCCTGTGTGTGTGTGTGTATGTGTGTATGGGCAACACACACACAAACACACACTTGGCACTGCATGTCATTGTGTTCACATTTTTAAAGCAGTTGAAATATCAAATCAAAGAACGTAAACTAAAGTCAGCAGCGATCGAAAAATGCGCTACATGGCGTATGAGTAATATGTGTTAAGTACAATGGATGTGTAACTAAAGCTTAAACCAAACTTAAAACAAGCCTATTACAATCCTTTTCAATTAAGAGAGTGAAAGTTAAAATATTGTAAAACCAATATGAAAGAATTGTGCAAACTTGAAGTTTAAACAACACATGATAAAACCTAGAATGGTTTAAAGAGAAAAACTATGAGAGTAAATGATGAGACTACAATATAAGATTAAAATATATATAGGAGTGAGC